>JARZZO010000009.1:47541628-47544128 GCA_030544215.1 Zantedeschia hybrid cultivar
TATATGTATCTATATCTATGAGATCGAGTATGGAATTCTGTTTACTCACTTTAAATTGAGTATCCGTTTCCCTCCTTTTCCTGCTAGGATTGGAAATCTTGTATTTTACATATCCATACGATCGAGTCCTTGGGTTCCGAAATCGTGTAATGTAAAAAGAAGTGCTTCGAATCATTGCTATTTGACTCGGACCTGTTCTGAAAAAGTCGAGATATTTCGAATTGTTTGTTGACACGGACAAAGTACGGCAAAACCTTTGAAATGATTTCAAGATTGGACCTTAGACATACAATAGTTCCGAATTGAATCTCTTTAGAAAGAAGATCCTTTGTCTCATGGTAGCCTGCTCCAGTCCCCTTACAAAACTTTCGTTATTGGGTTAGCCATACACTTCACATGTTTCTAGCGATTTACATGGCATCATCAAATGATACAAGTCTTGGATAAGAATCTACAACGCACTAGAACGCCCTTGTTGACGATTCTTGTCTCCTGCAGCATCTAGGGTTCCTCAAATAATGTGATATCTCACACCCGGTAAATCCAGAACCCTTCCTCCTCTTACTAATACTATAGAATGTTGGTGTGAATTATGGCCATTACCAGGTATAAAAGCAGTGATTTCAAATCTAGAGGATAATCGTACTCTGGCAACTTTATGTAAGCCAGAGTTTGGTTTTTTGGGGTTGATAGTGGAAAAGTTGACAGATAAGTCACACTTACTGTCACTCTATAGAACCGTACATGAGATTTTCACCTCATACGGCTCCTCGTTCAATTCTTTCGAAGTAATTGGATCATTTTCCTCGTTCGAGAATCTCCTCCCTTCTTCCACTCCGTCTTGAAGAGTAACTAACACCAATTCAATCACATTTTTATGTTCCAATTGAACACTTTCCATTTTTTATTATAATCAAAGGAGAAGATTATTCTTTTTACCAAACATATGCGGATCAAATCACTTATAATAAGAACAAGAGATCTTTCTCGATCAATCCCTTTGTCCCTCATTCTTCGAGACTAAGAAAGATCCTTTTCGAGTTTGAATTTGTTCATTTGGAATCTGGGTTCTTCTACTTATACTTATTTATTTACTTATTGATTTTCTATTGATTTTCATTTTGATTTTGTTTTATTCTTTATTTTTATTTCATGTTGATTTTTTGTCTTTCCCTCTCTTTTTTTTATTCCCTTCTATCATTCCTTAAGTCCCATAGTTTTGATCCTGTAGAATCTGACCCATTTTCTCATCGAGCGAAGGGTACGAATCAGATTTTTTTTTTGATCAAAAGTAATATGTGAAATCTTTGGTTTTTTCCTCTTCCTCTATCCCCTATCCCATAGGTACAACGTTTGAATCAATAGAGAACCTTTTCTTCTGTTCTGTATATGAATCGATATTATTACATTCCAATTCTTTCCCGATACCTTCCAAGGAAAATAAAAAATTGGATCAAAAAAAAATTAACAGGTTGGTATGAGCTTATCCATGCGGTTATGCACTCTTCAAATCAAATAGGAATCCATTTTCTGAAGGATTCTGGCTTTCGTGCTTTGGTGAGTCGTCCGAGATCTTTTCGATGACCTATGTTGTGTTGAAGGGATATCTATAAGATCCGATCCATTGCGTAAGGCCCGCGCAACGGAACCGGAGAAAGTATACAGAAAAGACAGCTCTTTTCTATTATATTAGTATTAGTTAGTTGCCTCGGCTCGGTGAGTCCTTTCTTCTGTGATGAACTGTTGGTATCAATACTATATTTTTTCTCTGTGGACCGAGGAGAAAGGGGGCTCCGCGGGAAGAGGGTTGTACCATGAAGAGAAGCAAGGAGGTCAACTTGTTTCAAATATACAACATGGATTCTAGCAATGCAATGTAGTTGGACCCTCATGTCGATCCGAATGAATCAGTCTTTCCACGGAAGTCTATTCTTGCCTGCTAGGCAAGAGGATAACAAGTTACAAATTTTGTCTCGGTAAGACATGTATTTCTATTACTATTTAATAAATGAAGTAGTTAATGGTGGGGTTACCATTATCTTTTTTGTAGTGATGAATCTTGTATGTGTTCCTAAGAAAAGTTGTCCATTTCATTTTTGAGGTTTCAAAAAAAGGGCGTTGAAACACATAGAACTCTTGAATGGAAATTGAAAAGAGATGCAGCCTTCGGAAATGGTAAGATCTTTGGCGCAAGAAGAACGGGGTGATCCATCTTGACTTGGTTATGCTTCCTATCCTTTTTTTTTAACCGAGTCGGGTTCTTCTCCTACCAGTATCGAATAGAACATGCTGAACAAAATCCTCTTCATGTAAAACATGCTCGATTTAGGTCGGAAAAATCGTACGGATTTTATGAAACCATGTGCTATGGCTCGAATCTGTAGTCAATCCTATTTCCGATAGGAGCAGTTGACAATTGAATCCAATTTTCCCCATTATTTGCTGTAATAGTGCGAAAAGAAGGCCCGGCTACAAGTTAAGTTGTTTAGGAATAGTGGCG